>OZ010667.1:5309474-5341974 GCA_963932185.1 Troglohyphantes excavatus
CTTCTTTTTCAGACAAAAGCTTTTAACCAAAACCATACATTCATCTCGCATATGGTTAGATATGCAAATACAAAATATCGTCATAATACACAATACTACATACGCATGATGCCCCAACAAAAACTTGGAATCGAACTCCTCGAAGGTTGAAGACACAAATAATTTTATGTCAATTTTTAGCAAAAATTATATATTGGTATTGGAGCCGGATTTAGAGTTAGTGGGCCCCTAGGCTGAATATGTAGTGCACCCCCTCCCAACTACAAGGGGGTGGGGTCGAATTTTCTTTTGTAAAATATATATTCCAGAACTGCAAATTAAAGAATTTTTAAGCGTACATATGAAACTGGATTACATTGCTTTCGTAAATTTCCGATAATACTACTTTATAAAATGTCTACGATTTCAAGGAATCTCAAGGCGCAATAACGTTCTGAAATCTATGAAAACGACAAAAAAATATTGCACTAGTCTTGATATTACCCTCAAACGGCTATAAACAAAATTGACCGACATCCAATGTTTGATTTTAAAGCTAACGTTAGATATTATATACCGATATAGATTCATAGCATTATTCGTTCTTTGAGATGCCTTATTCAAAGACAACTCTTCAAACACCACTACTCTAAATAAAAAAAACATGTGCTTAAAATTAGTACCTGTACATATTATTTTTTGTTTGAATACATTGCATCGTAAATGAGCAATGACGTACTCAGATTTAAGCAACCGTACTTTCTAAAAAATGTGATTTAATTTTTCTAATCTCAGCTTCTGTTCAAGCCATCTTGACAACGCGACCTGACAAACTTAAAATAGTTGTTCAGAAGATGGTTTTCCACATTATTCGATGTCGATTGCTTAAATAGAAACCGAGTTATTACAATTTAATTATCTTACTTCCCATTCTTTTGGCACACCTTATTTAACATTACTTCTGTTTATAACTTTTTCACGTCATCCTGGTAGTACAACTGATAAGGCTCTGGTCAGCGGTGCCTGCAGATCTGGGTTCGATTTCAGGTAAGTCTTGTTGGTAATTGTCGACATTTATTGAAAGTGATTTATGTAAGCAAGCTACTGCTCTTTTTTTATCTCATTTGGAGTACATGCCGTTTTCAAAATTGAAACTTATGTGTTCGGAGCTATGATAAGCATAGAATGTAATAAAAAATGAGTAATATTTACTTATTTTTGAGTACATATTCATAACAGTGTGGTGTTACCAAAGTAACTTAAAAAAATGTAGTGAACACCCTACCCTACCATTGAAACTCTAGGAAAATTGAAATACTTTTATCCTAGTACATTTCCATGGCAACCCAAAATAAAAGAATCGGGGAGCAAAGTGAAACTACAAATTCTCATGCTCCGAATAGCATTCTCCCCAAATCAGTTTCGTAACGTCACAACTCCCGGACTCCGGACCCCCTCTACTTCTTAACGCCAGACCGATTCTATACATTCTGATAACCGTAACCGTAAAAGACACAGTATCTTGTCTCCATAGCTGATTGTTCGATTAGCACGAATCCCGGAGACAGAACAAAATCTAAAAAATAAAAAAATGGCGGTATCAGCAATTTAAAATACAGTTTCCAATCACTCCCTACAAAACCCTCGTTATTGCCCTTCCATTCTTATTTAAATACCAGAATTAATATCTTTGTTGAAAAGCTATCGCTGTGGAAACTTTTCTAATTAGAGTAGTTAAGAGATAATTCTTGAACAAAAAAACTCAGATATTCTTAATGACTTCATAGAAGTATGTGTTAATTATTTAACTGCGACTGTGAAGACAAAGCGAGAAATGCTTAGCCGACAGCATTTTTTGTTTCTTTCACAAGGGGCATGAAACTGAAAGACTTTTATAAGTAGAACCCTCAAGATGATAAAGACTTTTGAGAAAAATAATGTAAATTCCTTGAAGTTGTTTCTATGCTTAGGGGGATTGCTTTTACTGAATTCCAATTGCAAAAATGTTTCTTATAAGATAATTAATTTATACTTAATTTAACCACAATTATGACTTTTTGAGCTGGAATGAAGTTTATTGCAATTGGCATCTAATTAATGAATTAAGAATTTGAAATTATTCAACCAATTATATAATTTTTTCCCTCCAAATACAGACAAAACAACTTATAACAATGTTAATGAAAATTTTTGTTATTGTGTTTAAAATGGAGATTTAGAGTTTATAACTTTAAAGTTAAGGTTTTAAATTGTTTATTAAGTTATACTAACCCGACCTATGTAAAGCTTAACTTTTTGTGAATCTAGTACACATTTTCGAAATTGGATTGCTGACATAAAAATGTCGAGTGCATTTGTGCACATTTGTCTGTATTTTTGGTATTCCTCTGCATTTCAATGTCTCCTCTAAGACGACACAACAATACGAACTGTTCGCTTGGTTCCATGTTCTTTAAAATAAACTAAAACAGCATGAGTTTAAAAAACAACGATTCTTTTCAACTTGTTCTCTTGAAAATTCAAAACAGATTATGAATTTATTTCTTCTATGAGCATAAAAATAATTCTGGGAAAAAGAAGAGAAAGAGAAATAACTGTTCCGTAAAAAGAACGCAAACGTCGAAGATATTATTGGAGTCCAAGGGTTAAAAGTTATTATTTTTTCTTCTTCTTTTTTCAACCCGAAACTCTCACTTAGGCTTTAGTGATCACTTTAGCCTGACTGGTAGAGTATCGGCGTAGCATGCGGAAGGTCTTCGGTTCGATTCCATGTGATCTTCCAAGACCACTGCGTTACAAAGTGTCGTCCCGGATAAGGTATTAAATGCAATATATGTAAGAAATTATCAAATTTTATCATCTTAATTTTTTTTTCAAACTTTTGAAACCTTTAATAAATTTCTACTCTCGATTTGAGTAATATCAATCGTAAGAACATATATAAAAATATTACTATGTCAATTTCGAAGAAAATCATTCTTTTCTGCGCAATTCCTAAACAACCTAAATCGAAACAGTGGCTACACTGTCAAAGGTACTCAAAAATAAGTCAAATGTACTCAGTTTTAAGTACATTCGATGCTTATCATAGCTCCGAAAACATAAGTTTCTTATCTATAAAAGACATGCACTCAAAAATGAGTAAAATGAATATAAAAATAACAGTTGCTTTCCTACATAGGCTGTGTTCATAAACCACTTTCAATAAATATCAATAATTACAACCAAGACTTACCGGAAATCGCACCCAGATCGTCTGACACCGCTGCCCTGTGTCTCGGTTGTACTAACAGGGCCACGTGAAGAAGTTATAAAAAAGGGAAATGTTAAAAAGGTGTGCCAAAAGATGAGAAGTAAAATAATTTAGTTGTAATAACTCGGTTTCCATTTAAGCAATCGACGTCAAATGATGTGGATAACCATCTTCTGAACACCTATTTTAAGTTTGTCATTTCGCTTTGTTAAGATGTTTGATGTTTGTTAAGATGGCTTGAACAGAAGCTGAGATGAGCAATATTAAATCACACTTTTCATTTTTGCTATTACAAGTTTGTTCAGGTACTCATTTTTAAGTACGTTTTTTTACAGTGTAGTTATCCTTTTTGGAATGTTAGAATACCAAACCTAGATTGTTATCTGTTCTTTTTCACAGGTATTGTGTTCACACACATAGACCAATTAAAAAAAAAATTACCAAAAACCTGGCACGGATTTTTTGTCTGGAACACAAAACTTTCATTACTCTGTATTTCATTTGGTAATAAAAAGGCCAATTCTAGCCAATAAAAAATTGTGTTCTCCTTGTACTTGTGTCTTAGCTCCAATACATCCAAGTAATCAAATCGCCCTGGCAACTATTGGGCATGCAACTAAACTATTTAGTTAAATACCGGATAATTGCCAGTGAACGGCTAACTATTTAGTTACACACGATTGGAAAATGAAATTGTATGCGGAAATCATAATTAGCCTTTACAGAGCCTCGACCGGTGGTCCTTACGCCTTCATCTAAGGTGGTGGTGGTTTAAGATGGGTACGAATTTGCTGCCTGGCAGATAATTAGAGTTGTATGCGCTCACTCAAGAACCTTTTAGTTGGGGGGAAATATCCCTTCTCTCGTTACAGCTGTATAAGCTTTGGCAAATAATCGCCAATTTTGTATGGATTGCGGTATATACGAGTTGGCGACTTTTAATTCGACGATTGCGATATCTGAGAGCCCGCAGTCCCGAGTTGTATGCAATTAAATAATCAAAAGCAGTTGAAGAGTGATATTTTTAAGTTTCTCAGTGGATTAAAAGTTGCAGCGCAATTGTTATTTGTAAGCGACTAGCTTTACTGGAAATTCGAAAAAACTCTGACGATTACTTCTCATGGTATAAACGGTCCAGTTCATTTCCGAAAGCGAAATTATTCGGAACAGAATTCAGAACCTAAAAAAATGTTCTCTCTGGGCCACGAGTCATTTCACCCTCTAGTCACGGGACGATACTGTTGTTCAAAACATTAAATTCCGTTGGACTTTTCACGAGGGAACGGGGAATGCGGAATCTCAAAAGGAAAGGAAAGAAAAGTTATTGGTTTGTGTCTTTCTGGGTTTTTTTTTTAGGGGTAACATAAAACATTGTGTAAAGAAGAGCATTATATACAACATAGCTATCTCTAAGATCAGAGCGATAATTTCAGAAAACTTTTGCTGGGAGTTTATTTTTAAATCAATAGGTGGCTAGAGACGAAGTCGGTTACGAAATAGCGAAATTTCCAATTTATCCCATTGCGGTTGAGATACGAATATCAGTGTAAAAAAAATAACGACTCGTTCTTTTGTTCCATTTCCTTCAAATTCAACGAGAACTGCATGTTCTTTTGTTCGCTTTTCTTCGAATTCAACGATAACTGCATGTTCTTTTGTTCGTTTTTCTTCGAATTTAACGGGAACTGCATGTTCTTGTGTTCGCTTTACTTCGAATTCAATGAGAACTGAATGTTCTTTTGTCCTTTCTTCAAATGCAACAAGAACTGTATGTTATTTTGTTTCCCTTTCTTCAAATTCAACAAGAACTGCATGTTCTTTTGTTCGCTTTTTTTCGAATTCAACGAGAACTACATGTGTGGGGTTCATTGCTTCTACCCGATACTCCCGCTTAGGCAAGAGTGATCACTTTGGCCTGACTGGCAGAGTATCGGCGTAGCAAGCCGAAGTTCCTGGGATCGAAACCGAGCATAGCCAAGTTATGTGCATCGCACTACAAATGGTGACCCGGACGTAATTACGTCCGGTCACATGTTCTTTTGTTCGCTTTTTTTCATATTCAACGAGAACTGAATGTTCTTTTGTCCTTTCTTCAAATTCAACAAGAACTGCATGTTCTTTTGTTCGCTTTTTTTCGAATTCAACGAGAACTACATGTTCTTTTGTTCGCTTTTCTTCGAATTCAACGAGAACTACATGTTGTTTGGTTCGCTTTTCTTCGAATTCAACGAGAACTGCATGTTCTTTTGTTCCTTTTTCTTCAAATGCAACAAGAACTGCATTTTCTTAAACATAAAAAAACCGCTTTTCTTTCGTAGGATTGTTCTTTTTCTATATATGTTTAAAACTATGACATCACTTTGAGTATCATGGGGCAAAGATCGGGATAAAGAACACAAATGGGATGTAACCGTTCCATAAAAAGAACGCAAATGTGCTTCTACGACAACGGGTTAAGTTAAATTTTAAAAAGTTCTGGAATTGTGTTCAAAGGTTGCATACAGTGTTCTGTATAGATGAAAAATGTATCAGAATTTTAATGAATTTTTCAAAGAAATGCAACAGTTAAAGGGTCAATAAAATACAGTACAATGTATCCCTTTTCGTAATGTTATTTCAAAAATCGAACAGCAAATCAAAGCAATTACGGCCACTAATCATAGTCTTCTACGCGGGCCTCAATTGAAATCTAATGTTCCAACTGCGCCCAAATACACACAACACCAAACAGTGTCTACCTACATAATCTCATTCGAAATTCACATCGAGCAGCCAAACATAATACTCATTAAACGCGAAGGCTATGCGGAACCGATCTGATATGGTTAACAAATCGGTCAAGCATATCGAATCTTATCATCGCGTCTTCAAGTTCGTGGGTTTCTTTCACTGTCAACTTTGAGTCAGCTGATTCAAATGATTTATGCAATGGGCTACACTTATATAAGTGGGCAGTGGCCATATTGGGTCAGGACAATTTTTGAGACCATGTGTAAGTATTTATCGCTATTCTTTGGAGCCAGATATTATTTTTCAGACAACAATTTACAACTTTCTAGTATATAATAATTTATAATTTGGCGGATTCGGTGGAACGAGTCTTTTTTGTATGACACGCTATAATAAAAGAAAAGTTTCTGTCTATGGATCTCAAAACATCTACTTCACATAAAAGGCTTAATATATTATATAATTCTCAAGATGTGCACATGAGGCCCGGATTTGTAAAATCCCATTTAGTTTTTTTTCTAATTATAGGAATATTGCATAAACATCTTTAAATAATATTTCTAAGATTCAGGTAGAACGTGCCTTTGTAGCTTAGTCGGTATCACGTGGAACTTCGGAACAATAGGTGGCGGGTTCAAGTCACAACGGGGGCCACTATTTTATTTTAATGGTGACTTAGTATGTTCCCCAGAAACGCGGCCAAAGAGCTGGTGCTTTTATATGAAAATGAAAAAATTATATTTTCCTTTCGGTAAGCTAATGTAAGAGTAGAAAATATTACGCTACAATTTCCCCTACTTTTCCATATATGGAAACATTTTACTTTTGAGTTCTAGAAATACGTTTGCATCAAAGACCTATTCAAGATGTCAATTTTTTGTTGCATTCTAATATTGTTCTGCTTACGAAAAAAGACGCTGGATCTTTTTTTTTATATGTACATGGGTATACATTGTCGTATTTGTCTTGAAATTTAATTTTCGTATTTAATAGGTAAGCACAAAAACTTTCGGGCATTTCACTGCTTCTTTTTATTGATCTACGGTCCTAAAATAATGTAGTCATTCATTAAAAATTTCGATGTCGAATTATAAGTGCTATTACATAGAAGCTAGTGAAACCTGCGTTTAACTCTTTGCACTCCGAGAACTCTTTGCGTTTTCCGTTCTTTCTACGGAACAGTTATTCATCCTTATGTTCTTTTCCCTAGAATTTGTTATGCTTATAGAAAAAAGAAACCTAATCTGTTTCGGATCTGCAAAAGAACGAGTTGATAAAAATATCGATGTTTTTTAAACACAAGATCATGCTGGGCTCGTTTATTTTAAAGAACAGGGAACCAAAAGAACGAGTTGTTATGTTGTCGCCTGAGCGGCGCCAACGGAGAGAAAAAGGTTAAATTGTAGTTTGAGAGTTACAAAAAAAAAAAAAAACACTTTATTTTACCTTTTTTCGAATTCGCAATTTATTCGATAACACATCTAAAACCGTCCCTAAAATATATATATCTACCGAATTTTAATTAAATCGAGGTATTAAGTTTAGAGAAACTGCAGCCTAGTTTAACTGGAAAATCATAGCTGGTTACTCTATAATCAAAATGAAATAAAAGTGTTCTGGGCTTTGTATTTTGATATAAAATAATCTTTCTAAAAAAAGAGGAAAACCGACTTTAAGAAAATGCGCAAAAAAGTAAAAAATAATTTTTAATTTTACGAACGAGTTGAAAAAATTGAATTATTTAATATCAATTTGATACTTATTAAAACTTTTTGAAATTAGCGCCAAAATTTAGGTATGATTTTTGTAAATTGGCACCAATTCAATTTTTTCAACTCGTTCGTAAAATTAAAAATTATTTTTTACTTTTTAGCGCATCGGTAGTCGGTTTTCCGTTTTTTTGGAAAGATTATTTTATTTTTCAATTTTTAGTTTTTAATTTAGCGGGCGCTTCGCCCCTACTATTATTCGCCAAGAAATTCAAGTAATAACATTTTGTCTCAACAATGTATATCGTAAAACAATCCCTATCCATGGCAATAAATGCTGGGTAAAGGAAATGTCATTGTTGTACAACTTCTGTTAAACAATGAAAATATTATGAAATCGGATAAATTGCTTAAAAAAACTCCGATTAATTGACATTTCCGGATATATAACAGCCGGGTAACCGATTACTTTTTGGCAGATTTTGCCTAAGTAGATTTTTCTCCATCCAACAAAAAAAGAATTTTCGAAATCGGATAATATTTTTTTTCAAACGGTCCGATTAATTGAGAATTCTGGATAGTTAAATCCGGATAACCGGATATTTTTTTCAAATTGCTTTTACCCCTATCCAACAAAAAAAAATGTGTGCAAATATCTGAAGTAGAACCGAAATTCCGCGCGAACATACATAAAAAAAAAACATAAAGGTGGAATCTATAACCTCTTGACTTGACGCACGTTGGTGGTTTTAATTTAAAGTTTCTGGGGCGGTTTTATTTTGGAGTTTTGGTGGGCGCGCTGGGCAGTCGGTTAAAAATGGACAGTAGTTGAAATTTGTGTGATATTACAAATGAGCTCTTATACAAAGTGAGCACCGATTAAACACATCACTAATTCTCCATTTAGCTATCTACCGACGAACTTTTCACCTAAGCAAAGGCAATATACTGTGGCTTCAATTAATTGGCGGTTAAGTAACGCCAATTAAGTAACGCTTAACACTGGTTCCAGCGAATAAATGGGTTTATCCGAATTAGGGATGTGAAATGTATGTTCTTTTTAAAGAACAGCTGTTCCCTGTTCCTGTTCTTTTTTAAAGAACTGTTCTTTAACCTGTTCTTTTCAGAAAACTGTTCTTTTTTTAGAATTTTTTTGTGTGGTATTTTTAAACTTAAAACCATAAAAATTAACAAATACCGATTAATTTTATTTTTTATAGTAAATAATTAAAAATAAACAAAGGATCTATAATTTTCAAAGTAAGAAAACTATTAATAATTAGTTTAAATTTATATCGACATTTCAGAAATGAATTCATTACAAAAATTTTACAGAAAAAAACAGAATATGACAGGAAAAACAGAAAAATGTTAAAGCTATCTCTCAAAATCAGATGTAATGGTGATAAAAGTTTTAATATAGCAAATTCTTAGTTTTAATAACAATCAATTCTAATAATTTAGAGCAGTAAATATGTATAAATCGTAAAGAAAAGTATAAGTTCCTTGAAGGGATCTCTAGGATGCAAGCATTTTTCATATATTTACATATTAATATAATACATTTTATTCCTAAATAAATAAGCATTGCAAATTTGTAATAATTTGCTTGCTAGATGGAAAGGAAATGAAGGTCAAATTAAAATAATATTTTAATAGCCATTCATTTGTTAAGATTTCAAAAATGAAATCCGAAAGGAAAACTCATTTCAAGAAACTTCTGAGTATCTCCAATGTTCACGATATGATAAAAGTTATAGTAATAAAAATTTACATTCATCGCTTTCAAGAACGGTAAATAACGTAATACATTAATATTTCTATACACCATTGAAGTACAAATATACAAAACAACAGAAAATACTTAGCTGTTTCACCCAAATATCCGAACCATTAATATATAAGTTTTTTACAAGAACGATTATACTTATAGTACATACTGCTCTAGATTTAATGGAATCGGTTACGTTAAAATAGTTTCATACAGGTGAAAACCTTTTATCTATGTTCAAGATTATATTGAAATCCGAGTTTAAAATTAACATGGTATTCCTATTTAATTTTAAAATAAAGTAACTACTTTTGAATGATCATATCGCATAGTCTACAGATCAGCAAGTAAGGAACAGAGAAAATGCGTCTTATCTGCAGGTCAGCTGAAAATGAATTGGCACCGACTCTCTAAATCCAAACAGATTGCATTCCTTTTCTAACTTCACCCACATCAGTGAGACAAAGAACCGAGACCGAAACCCTCTAAAAAAACTTCGACAAGAGTGTTATTTACCAGTGGCGGCCCGTGGTCGAAAATGTTAGTGCAGCCGAAATCATGTGGACCCCCCCCCCCCCCCATATTTATCGAAAAATCCTCAAACTTTGAGGAATCGGCAAAACAAAAAAATATATAGACATTCGCCATCTTTAAATCTTACGTCAAATTCCATTATTATGGTATCCAAAATTTCAAAATATAACATTTTAAATTTCTTAAACACATCTTCGTGAGTTCGGAAGTCACCTAGTCTTTTGAAAACAATTTCTGTTTTCGAATTCGCAATTTCAAAAATACGTTTGAACGTGTTCTCTTTATGGTTTTGTCTTATAATGTTCTGAATTACCTTGACTTGCTGAAGACAATAATTTATATCTAAAGATTTTTTTTGAAGAATGTCATATAAAACATCTGTTTGTTGAAAAATAAAATCAAAAATTAAAGATAAAAGTGTGAATCCAAAATCATTAAAATAATTCAGAAATCCATTTTTCCATCGAATTGCTCCCATTCACTCCCTCAACAGCCATTCCTTCCACAGGGTTCCGAAACAGCACTTATCAATACCGCCAAAGCTGAAACAATTATCGAGCCAATGGGCTTTTCCTCCATCAGGCAAAGCGGTCTAGAGATGCTAGTAAAATACTCGGTCCCCTCCCCACACTTCCCGCCGATTCAAACACGGGAGCCAATCAATTCACAGAATTCCCAACTACAGCTCGAGTTGAAAAAATCCTTTTGATCTGCGTTTGTGACGTCACAGCCTCATTTTAACGTGAAGGGGAAGTCATACCACGTAAGGTTGTCATGGCAACGATGCAGCCGATTTCTGACTTCGCTTTTTAGCTGCAATTTTCATTGACTGAAGTTTTTTCCCTTCTAAATTGTGCATTACGGCAAAAAGGTTTGCTATTTATCGGAGATTTTGTTTACTACCGTAGAAATTTCATTTTCAATTATAATCTTCATTTAAGAAAATTAGTAAAATATCTGATTTTAGTTTTTGATGAATTTAGGTGCAGCCCGGCTGTACTTGCTGTAGTGGGCATTACCTGTTATTTACACAATCGCATCAACACCTCTCATCTCCACCTCCCTTTTAGTAATATTAATCACCGTCTCCCCTTCCCGTTCCCAGTTTACCTTCTCAAATATTCCGGCATCTTTACTCGAAGATGTCAGTGAAAAGTGTTTTGAGGTTCCGTAACGGAAAAAAAATCATCTTGGTATCCAAATCCCTAATACGGAATCCAGTGACAAAAACTTATCACGAAGTGGCAAATATGACAGGGGGAAAAATTACGTTTTTACTATTTGATAATTGAAAACATTTTTTGAAGAATATTTTTACAACACATTTTTCGGATGAAAATGTGTATGCAGCAACCATACCGGTTCCGGCGCAACTACTAATCCCAAAGTCTTTGTAACTATTCGTAAAAATTAACAAAAAATACCTCCAAAAGATTGAAAATGTCCACGTGAAAAGTTAATTAAAAAAATTAATAAAATTAAAGGATTATATTGAGTTATAAAGTTTTGAAACACGGCATATTTATAACTGCATGATCAATAATCTAGTATAATAGTTATTAATATATTCTTTAATTGTGCTATAAATTTGCAAATCCTTTACTTTAATTCTTTAATTTAGTGCATGTTAAAAATACAAATTAAAATATAAAGGTATAAATAGAACATTTCTTACGCGTAGATATTTTTTTTAAATTTATATTTTTTTAATAAACTTGGTTAAAGGTATATAAAAAAATGTGGATCAAAATCATTTGCATATTTTTTTTAGAACACAGACAATTAACAATACACATACATAACAGACACAGAAATATTCAATTTTATAAAATAATTCTAAAACAACTCGAAGAATGTATAATTTCTTATACAAAATATCCTATATGTAATATTGAATCGTCCATTCCAATTTTTTCCATTATATAATATTTTTTATCTAGATATACGACTAACCATTAATATAAGGAAATTGATCTTTGAAATGAAATTATATAAAATGTAAAACAATTTTAGATTATTTGACAAAATTCCCAAAAAGTCATAAGAAATCAACACAAAGTAACTGACACAAGCAGTTTAGTAGCCAATTAACATAGAGCAGATAAGTATGTCTTGTAGTAACATATTAAACAATTAAAGAAAAATGCTGTCCCAAAAAAGAAACACCTTTATTCCGAAAAAGAACGCATGTTCCAAAAAAAGAACACCCTGTTCACTTACTGAACACCCTGTTCACTTACTGAACACCCTGTTCATTTAAAGAACACCCTGTTCACTTACTGAACACCCTGTTCATTTAAAGAACACCCTGTTCACTTACTGAACACCCTGTTCATTTAAAGAACACCCTGTTCACTTAAAGAACACCCTGTTCACTTAAAGAACACCCTGTTCATTTACAGAACAGGATGGTTCTTTTAGTTGCATTCTGAGTAGAAAGCATATCAGAGTAAAATATTCTTGCAGAACTGTACGAAAGCTCTGGGAACAGCGGCCTCAAGGGGTGTGCGACGTGTGCGACCGCACATTTCGCCACTCTTTTTATTGAGGCCTCGCGACTAGGAAAAAAGTTATAAAATTAAATATAATGGAATTAAATGAATTCCTTAACTGCAATTACATTGTTTTTTTTATTTGTTTTTATTTATTTAGAGAAAATATTCTCTCGCTGATTATAAGTTATCTGGCGTCCAGAGAATTATTATTTTTTTTACCCTAAGAGAAAGGACATAATAAATAAATTAATTCATTATGATTTCCTTCTGCAAATTTATTATTCATCAAAATTTAAATTTCTGTTGAAAGTTTGCATTATGTTTATACTTTAAAGGGTCCCCGCGGTGAAGTTCGCATTCGGACCCGGGAATGCCAAGGATGTGTTATAGGAGTGGAAAGTGGCTTGACACATTTTAATAACGAAATTTTATAACTTGAACAAATTATAATAAAGAAAATTGGCTTATATGAATATTTGTTTATCATTAATTTTGTAGGAGTGACACGCATATTCATAAAAACTTAAATTTTTTAAATTTTAATTACATTTTTTATTTGTTTCATTACAAATGATTAAAAGCTATATTTACTCTAATAATATTTTTTTGTCAAAGAAATGTCATTTTATACAATTTAAAATATATTCAAAACGTAATATCTCTTTATTTTGTGCTAAAAATAAAAAAATAATTTTTAAATTATAATAGATTTTAGGCTTTTTTATTTATATAATTTTTTTCTTTAATAAAAAAATATATATTAGGATAGCTTAGGAAAATTCTTTGTACTATTTCGTACAAAGAATATGTGTTATAACGTTTTTTAATATAATGAACATTTGGTTTAATAGTTTGTTTTTCATGACATTAAAAATCCCTGTAAATAGAAAATTTTCTTTCATAATTAATATTTCAGAAACATAAGTTTTACATTGAATTTCCTACCATGATATGTAAATAAAAATTATCTATGCAATATCCAAAACATAGCAACTCTGGCTTTTCACACCAAAATATACATATAATACTGCAACTAAATATTTTTGGCAATAAATTATTTAAGCTTTTTTTTTAATGCTGATTTTTTTCGGTTGTCGCATTAAAATATTCTTTGATGCATTTTATACAACTTTTATTACATATATTTCACAAACGCAACTATTAAGCAACCCAATCGTCCTGTATAAGTATTAAATAAACTAAGTTTTAAAATAATTTCAGATATTGCAATAAAAGTGTTCAATCGATAATAATTATTGAGACCGAGCAATAAACATGAGTTTTATTAAATGTTAAAACTAGATTATCATTAAAAAATTAGCGTGACCTCTTAATATTATTTAAAACACCGAAAGCATTGTCTGTTAGAGGGACATCATAAGTTAAGAAAAAATATATCCGAAAAGAACAGATCAGAAAAAGAACAGGGTTTCTTAAAATTTAAGAACACGCTGTTCCTGTTCTTTTTAAATAACAGGTGAAAAAGAACAGGGTGTTTTTTTTTCACATCCCTAATCCGAATGTATCTAATTCCGGTAAACAAAGGGGACGTCAAGCTATTCAGACAGAGTCTCACTGTATGGGCGAGCTGTCTGCCAAATGGTATGAGTCCCATAAATCCGAAAATGAACAACACGCATTTTCCATTACTAGACAGCTAGATATATCATTTCGCCAAGTGGTGTTGGTGTGGCTCCAAGTTCAAAAGAGGATCATCAATAACGAGTTTGATGTCATTCCACTTAACAATACAGCCAATGCGAGTTGCAAACTTTAGACGCTTATAGCGCAATGCGTTTGCCAGATTCCAGGAATCAAACCTGGGACGTTGTGTACGCTATGCCATATTTTAACCATCGAGCTAAAGTAATTACTCGAGTCCGAGGGAAATAATCGGATATTTAAAGTGACCGCCACAGTTCCACCTTCTCGGTGAGTCGGACAGGGGAACGAATGGGAAGAACACCTATGGAGTGTATCACGTGAGTGAAAATAAGCACGTACGTTGCTGTGAATACTGTGGTGGTAAAAGTTGTGTTCAGGCAGGGTCACCAATGTAGCGCAGTGCATTGGACAGAAATCGCCCTGAATCGAACCTGAGACGCTGTGCATACTTTAATTTAACAGTGCGACTATTTTAACAGTCGAGCTAAAGTAAATACTCGAACACGAGAGAAAGTATCGAGAATTTGAAGTGACCACCAAATTACCTCCCGTCTCAGTGAGTCGGACGAACGAATGAAGAGCACCCATGAAGCGTATCACATGGTAAAGCAGGTTAGTTGTGTTCAGTGGTGGTAGAAGCTGTGTTCAGGATGGGTGGTCCCCAATGTAGCGCAGTGCATTAGACAAGACGCCCTGAATCGAACCTGGGACGTTAGGCATGCTACGCCAATACTTTAACCGTCGAGCTAAATTAATTGCTCGAGCTCCTCATAGGGAAGATTATCTCCATTGCAATTCGAATAACGACTAAAATCTGGACGACATATCGGTCACCCGCCCTATAAAGGTTGGCACAAAATCTGATGTATCGGTATTCGGTAAGGGCACGTTCCGCGATGACACATGAAGGTGAGAAAGTATCGGGTATTTGAAGTGACCACCAGATGTCTCACAGAGACAATTACTGACCCAGGTGATCATGGATTTAAGCTACCTAACAGCTTTATCAGACACCACACATACTTCCGATGCTGACAGCGCTATTCCCGATGAATCGGTATGGAGTCTTCAGCCCAAAACCAAGTTCAAACTCAAAGATAAAGCTCTTGCATCGGAACTCTGTTTTGGGGACCAAGGTTTAAAAAAAACGAAACTAATAACAATGAGTACTCACCCTCATCCACGTCGTTCCTCGCGGCCGCCTCCAGAAGCATGACACTCGGCACGAAATGCACCTTGTAGTCGTGCTTCCTGACTTTCTTCGCAGCCGCCAGCTCCTTCTTGCGCTTGTTGCTGTTGAACTCCTTCTCCCGCTGGCTCCACTTCTTCAGCTGCTGCAGCCGCCGGCGCTTGGCCAGCTTCAGCCGCTCCTGGGTGGTCATCTTGTCGATCTGAGACAGCTCCGTGATCAGTTCGGAGTGATCGGCCATCATCGATCGGGGAATTATTGATCAGTTAGGAAACTTCCCCCCCCTTCCGACCAAAAACTATGATCAGATGGGGTTGAAGTAGTGTAACGCTTGCTCCAGAGAGACTGACATGGTGTCTGGTTTTTTAAAATGATGTGGTTATGTCTAACATTAGGGTAAAGGAATTCGTGAGAGAGATGTTACAATTTGGGTAAGTTCAATTTGCTAAGTTTCAGTATTCTTGGTAACCAAACACAAATTCTAAGCAATGCCAACTAAAAAAAATTCATTGACGAGTTTTTATTTCTGCACAAACACTCCAGAACGAACTTCGCAGAACTTAATTCACTTCTAAACGTAAATGTACAACTACATCAGGCCACTTAAAACATCAAATAGAATGCTTCGATACTAATAAACATCAAATCTCTTACGTTTTACGGAATGCTCTAGGTACCAAATGAAACGGCCCACTATTTAAAAATTATCATAAAAATCTACGAGGCTACTTGGAATGTAGACATGGACGGACATCTAATACCTATTCACAGACAATAAAAGAACTTCAATTCAGTGATGCATACAAAAAACACCAACTTTCCCTATATCACGACGCAAAGTTCACGTAAGAGTTGACATCCATATCAACCTAATAAAAAACTTCCACGATTGTTGCGAACAAACAAAAGTAGAGTCGATTCCGAAAACAAAGTGAAAACACAGTCCGGGATCCCCCAGATACAAATCTTCCTCTAGATACCCCAAAAAACTTCGCGGCACGTCTTTGCAGTCGGAAGGCCAGAGGATGGAATGCTTGCGGACGGAACAGGGGAAGCAGGCGAGAGCCTCACCGTAACATCCCGTTTACTGCGTTGCCATGGCGACGGGAGGCCGGAGAGCAGAGCATCATCCCCGTCGGACGTTTCGACATCTTTCCACTGTCGAGAGAGAGAGAGAAGAAATTAAAGTTGCGAAGTTTTATGGACCGAAAAAGCCGCTTTTCGTCGCGCGGTCTGTGATAAATTTCTTAATTAAACGGGGATTTCGGGGTGCTAATGAATTGGGTTGAAGGGGGGTAAACAGCGTCTACTTTGTGTGGGGGGAAGAGCATCGAGGGGGGGGGGGGGAATGAACTTGTTTTAGGACGCAGTTTGTCGCTAAGTTGGGGATAGCGGTCATTTTTAAAGGTGGGAGAAGTCATGTAAATATTATCAAGTTTGTTTATAGCTATTAACATTTTGCGTCGTGGAACATGTTTTATATTTGCGTTCATTTTATGGAAGTTACATCCAGGCCCGGGGGGAGGGGGTTAAGGGAGTCCGATCCCTCCTTCCCCTCGATAATCTGGAAACCCTGAAAGTTGGGAATTTTAGCTTCTAAAGACCCCGAGTTGGGAAAATTTATGCCTGAAGAAAATTAATATTAGTAACAAATGAAAGGTAGAGAAGATTAGAAATTGCCCAACTTGTACGATTACATTTAAATTAAATCTCAGAACGGACACTGCATTGGAATACGGGTGCAACAAATCAATACTTCTGAGAGAACTGTTTAATATTACCTAAATTATATATATAAAAAAAAAGATGAAAAATGTCGATAAGTTGGAACTGGGAATTTTCAGCACTGTTGAGTTGAGAATTTCGAATCGTTAAGTTGTGAAATTTCTTGTTTCAACCCCCCACATAATATTTTTTGTGTAACGACACTGGTTACATCCCTTCCCTGTTCTTTTTAAAGTCGTACTCTTTAACGGGTTATTTTTACGGTTAGGGTGGATAATTAAAAAAATAAAAATAAAGTTATGCGTAAAGCTAAATATTAAAATTTCTCAGTATACCAAACTTATATTTAGTCGCTTATGACATTCGTTAAATGTTTAAAAAAGAACACAGGGGTGGTGGTGAGAAATTTCAATCTAAAGAAAGTTATAGATCGCCAACATACTTCACTATATAAAAAAAAAGGTATATTTAATGATTACCTGAACATACTCGTTTTTCTTTGAGTACAATTGAATAGAAAATGAGCAATTGTAATCAATTGCATCGTAACCAAAACATCTGTCGAAACATTTCAACAATGTACCGTTATTCGTGGCACACTATTTTTTTAGCAATGCTTCCAAGAATAAGTGGTTTTATGGGCGTATATTATCGCAGATATGACTTACTATGTTTAATATCTCAGCTGTGTGGGATATTTCCTTCTTTCATTTTTTGTTATTCAACTAATAAATAAATACTACATTTCAAATAATGCCAAAGTACAAAGCAAATATGAAAAGTTTTGTAAATTATAAAGCCTGTTCGAGTCAAAAAGATCCAATAAAATAAATTGCTATAAAATCATTTATTTTTCTAGAGGTATATCTATGAAAATGATTAATATTTTATTTAACCCATTAGTATTGCATCTTACGTAGTATTTCATTAGTATTGCAGCTAAAGTATTTATAAAGGCTCCGACCTATAAACATTTATTTAAAATACACGTTTCAAGATCACTGGTTTCCTTTTTTTTTTCTCTCCTGAAAATGTATTTCCATGACAACATCGCAAGATTGAGCGTAAGGGAAAGTGACATTGAAAAGTCTACTTTAAAGAAACAGACTATAATAAAGTGGAGGGAAGATGAAGGGGGGAGGAGGGGGGACGGGGGAAGAGATGCTACAATTTTTTTCGATTACAAACGAACAGTCAAATAGTGTGAACTGTCAACACAACATTTTAGAAAATTCACCCACTTTTCCAGAAGAAAATGTTAAATATTAAATTCCCATGTCAATTACTTTGATTTTACAGATCGTTTTATATTTGTTTTCTACCCATTTCCGATTTTTCCCACAATTCTATAATTTACTTATAGAAAGATCCATCACAAAACAAAGTACTTTATATAAAATTACTAAAACTTGAAGTAAAATATGGTTTTCCTTAACAAATTGAAAAGAGTCTGTTTTTTTAAAAAGTAAATTCATAAATTCCCAATATATGCAACGTTCAACACATTAAAATCACGGTAAAACTTCAAATAAGAACTACTTAAGTCAGTGATTTCCAATCCGTGGATCATTGGTGGTCCACGGGAGAGTCCTAAGTGGTCCTTGGAACTTTTACCCCACCCAAAAAAAGTGTTTTGGGTGGTTTTTTTTTAAATAATTTTTTTTTAGAATGTATTTGTTTTTTGGATTTAATCGGAAATTATTTTACATATTTTGTTGAAGAAAATACAATTGGTGAATGAAGTCTGAAGCCTTATGTTAACATATTGTAAGGACCGAGTTTGTATTTTTTTTAAAGAAAAATTTAAGTGGAATCCTTCCATACATGCAGTTTTGAAAGTGTGTCTTTAAAGTTTACCCACATTTTTAAAAGTATGCTGTGTAACCCAAGAACACTGAAGTTAAGGAAAAGACGTAATTTGAAATGTCTTCATTATTATTCGAAATCAAATAAACACACACGATTTCATTAATTTCAATAGCCACCTTTATTAATTAATAAATTTATTAACACATATTATACTTAAATTACATTTAGTTTCAAAACTACGCATATTTAGCAATCGATTTTTTTTTCAGTAGGAAGTGGTGGTCAATGTCTAACTTTCACTGAGGTGGTTTGGGGCCACATAAAGATTGGGAACCACTGACTTGAGTGAATAAGGATGACAACACAAACAAACTTCTAAAACAGAACCTCAAAACTTCACTTTTATCACACACAGAATAAAACCCGATAAATAGACATGACTGTCAACAAATCCAAATGGGGCACAGCTTAGACATGACCTTCTCATGAGATGTTGAAATCCAACCATCCTCTCACAACCCCATGAAGTCATCAGCACCAGAGTCTTCAGGTACGCATCGTTAGCGATCAGCTATGTAATGTACTAGTATAACCTGCTCACTAGGGAGTGGTGTGGATTTGCCTAGTACCCTTGATATCAGCATCCTAACTAATAGCCAGGTAGCAGAGAGCGATGAGATGACAGATTTCACCCAATACAGAGCAGCTTATGAGACGAGGAACTAGGTATTCGGACTAAGGAGGGTCGTCTCAAATCCTTGCAGGTAAGTTAGTACGGGAGTTACCAAAGGGGCCTTACCAATTGGACCTAATAAGAGTTAGTGTAACATTTCCATGATAGTACTAAACTTAGGCCGTGTCTACCTCTCATTTGGCGGTATTGGTTGGCGCTGAAGTCTGTTTTCAACAGACCAGCGCCAACCAATACCGCCAAACGCGCCAAGGAGAACCAATTCGACCAGTATTTTTTTTATGTATGTTCGTGCATGATTTCTGTTTTAATTCATATATTTGGATAATTTTTTGTTGGATAAGTGATGTCTCACTTGGGAACCTTTTGAAATAAATATCCGGTTATCTGCTTATATAAGGTTTGAACAGATTGTTTGTCTGATTTCGAAGTTTCATTTTAATATACTAATATGTTCTTAAGGTCTGTGTAGACATAAGAAATGTTGTGGAGTAAATCACTGAGAGCATCACGGCCAAGTGCCGATTTATTGAATATATTAATAGCAGATGAATGAATGACCAGATTATTCATGGAATGTAGTTTTAATAATTAAATGTTGACATATTACCAATTAATGAACGTTTGTATCACTGAATGTGATAATGAGCCTTGGTAAACCTAAACCTGCAAAATTTAAATAAATTTTACTTCTGGTCGGGTTGGCAATTAACCATTCAATATTAATTTTTCCCATTCAAGCGGGAAAAAAACTGTTAAATAACCAAGTTGCTAAATGTACTCTAAAAAAGTTGGTAAAAATCGATATATGGCTTAGCAATTTTAGGGCTACCCGCATAGGCATGGTCACGTGGACTTGCTTGAATTTTTTTTACAAAACAAGAGAAAATTCGCGCCCTGCACACAATTCTATAATTTATTTACAGAAAATATTAGAAGATCCATTATAAAACAAAGTTTAGTACCTTACATAAAAGTTATCAAAACTTGACGTGAGATATGATTTTTCTTAACATATTGAAAAGAGTGTTTTAAAAAAAAGTATATTCTTGAATTCCCAATATACAAAATGCAGTTCTCGTTCAATTTGAAGAACAGGTAACAAAAAAACGAGTGTAACACATTATTTATAAACATGAGTGTAACACATTATTTATTAACACGAGTGTAACACATTATTTAACATTCACAGTTGCAACCATGCTTTTAACAGGCAATACAATAATTGAACTTGCATCTTATCATAAGGGTAAATAGCGGTATTAGATGAAAGCTAAAAGGCAAATAGGTAAAACTGAAAAGGACAATAAAAGTATATATTTTCCTCTAGCCGAAATTCTAGATAGGATTACATACAGCCAAAAGTTAAACACCATTTTTATCTTCTATAATGAATAATATAATTTTAAACCAAAAGTAACAAAGGGCACCAAGTGACGCCATAAGCTATCAGATAAGCTATTAATAAAAATAATCGGTTGAATATTGCAGGGTGTCAAGCTTATGTGAAAAATTTGGGCTTCATAATTTGAAAAAGTGACAAATCGACTAACTTTACGCAATTTAAAAAACTTTGCATGCCCGTTGATTTTTAATTTAAATTATTCTTGTATTAAATTAAAGGTTGCACTGATACGGTTCTACCAATACTGGTTTTATTTTTTTTACGAAATGTAGTTCGGGTTCTGGAATAAGTTTTACGGACGCGGCTTAACATGGGGAGTTAGTCAGAGTATACACGCTCTAGTCCCGTCGGGTTTTCGTTTCTTGCTGGCTGCTTTGGCAAGGTGGCGTTATATCTTTTTATTTGGCTTAGCGTTGTGAACTCGATCAGAGTACATTAATGATAGATGCATTTAGAATTTTAAGCGCATTTAGCAGTAGAATTATTTTATAAGTGTTGAAAAAGATCCCTTTTAAGTTATATTTAAAAATAAAATTATTTCCGTTCAAAAATGACACCCAACATTGAAACTTTCTGAACATAAAAAATCGAAAACCCTCAATACATTTATATTAACCAGTCAAATTTCGCGCAGATACCTATAGAAATTTTATATTTGAAACATGCTCATGAGCTGTTGATGTATTTGATATTTTTTATTCATAAGCTATTGACCTGATCCACCGCATTCTAAGTACAACTCTGATCGACCCCATTACTACCCACCTGCCTATCTACAAGGCAAACGAAAGATAATGCGTTTGCCATCCAAACCATTCCATCTCCAGACCAAGATGAAGCATGACCTGTTGCCACCCTGCATCAACATCAGTTAACGGTCACTCACAAAAAACACAACGCTAATGGACGTCTTGGATTCGTGACGCAAAGGGAAACCGAAAATGGAACGCGACCAACCCCCACGAGCCGTGGCTATTAACCGTAACAACAGACGACAGAACGGAGAAAAAAATGACTTTCACTTATAGATATGGAAGTAATATTACCATCTTTTTCTTTCCCCTAGGGGCTAACGGTTCTTAGGAATTAAATTGCTGTGTTTCGTGGGTGGACAACTAGGTCGTCCATCCTGGTATTATTGGGAGCAAACGCTAATGAATAGGTGGTAGAAAATGTACTGGGTGTTAAGATATTTACAACTTTAACACAGAATAAAGGAATAAAACCTAAAAGAAATCAGATAGCCAAGTTATGTTGCTTGAACGCGTAATAGCAACACAGGAAGTTTTATTTGTACAGATTTTTTTTCTCCAAAAACCATTAAGGCATTAATAAGCCATTAACGCACTGAGATTTTTCCTGAGGATGGGTGTATGAAAGTTGTCTTTACAACGTTGACACCACGCAATAAAACCTAAAAGAAATAAGATAGGTAAGCTATATTGCTTGTATATGTAAGAGCAATATTTAAAGTTTTATTTAAAACCTTTTTAGTTATTTTTTTTTAAATGCGTACAAATAACACTTCATGTGTAGATGTACAAGCAACATAGCTTAGCTATTTTATTTCTTTTAGGTTTCATTACATGTTAAAGTTGCAAAGATATTTTTTAAACATCCTGTATTTAATGATACACTATTCCTGTGTTTGTGTGTGCAAGTTTTTGTTTTGTTGTTATTTTAAAAAATACAATCGATTGCAGTTAAGCATTCGAAATGTACAAATAATATTAATATTTAATAATACAAACGTTAAAAAAAAAGAAAAAAGTACTAGATATTTTTTGACGTGAATACATTTAAAAAAAAATTCCTGGATACGTGGCCGCAAGGTGTCGTAAACATAAAACCCCATAACTCTAGGGGGAATCAGCTTATGGAGATAAATTGCCTACCATCATGAAGAGGAAGGTAGTAAGTAGTACGTCGACCAGGTTTGCAATTAATCTATTCTTCCTTCTGATAGTTTGTAATGCACGAGGGTGAATGAGTCAAATTTTGACCTCAGCAGCAGAAGGCCGAGCAGGAGCGCGCACAAAATATTTACAAACCAAACTTTACAGTAGAGTGGGGACCGTGCCTGCCCAATTTTTTTTAATTAAAAAGTATAAAAACATAATAATAACTTTACGTTTATTGCCAATAATAGTTTTATTCTTATAACCTGGTACTATTTATAAATTTAGGTACGTTCGTGTTCATGTCATCAACTTAAAAAGAGTTCTAAAAGGTATAAAATTAATTTAGCCGTTTGCACACCGTTGGCGCCGCTCAGGCGACAACATAACGACTCGTTCTTTTGGTTCCCTGTTCTTTAAAATAAACGAGAACAGCATCATGATCTTGTGTTTAAAAAACATCGATATTTTTTTCAACTCGGTCTTTTGCAAATCCAACACTGATTAGGTTTCTTTTTCTATAAGCATAACAAATTCTAGGGTAAAGAACATAAGAACGAATAACTGTTCCGTAGAAAGAACGGAAAACGCAAAGATTTATTGGAGTGCAAAGTGTTAAATATATACTTCACAGTTTATGAAGAGCTTCTTGCCATATCAAAACGTCATTGGATAACTAAAACATCAATATCTTTGTGACAGTTAAAGAACAAGTTAAAAAAGATTACAAGGATTTTTCAAATCTATGAACACTCATTCAGAATAACGGGGTACAAAAGAACGGTCTGTTCTTTTAAACCCTAAAATAGGACATACAAGCCCAAAAGATTTCAAACTAATTTCACTTTTATATTCGCGGATCCACTCAAATTGAAAACGGATCAAGTTGATCCTATTTTGCAAAAAGCAAATCCCACAATCCTGAATTTCCAAACTGCACTTACAGAAGATGGAATTGAGTAATTCGCCTTATAAGAACCATGCTGCAGTTAACCATTCTTACTGTATGTCCTCTATCAAAGGATCCCAGACAGATCTTTTTGCATCTCTCAAGAGCTCTAAAGTTTAATAATCCCTCAGACGAATTTCAGGAAGTAGTTCCGAGTACTGCTGCGCCATAATGGCCCAAGTGTAAGACAAAATGGTATTTCTTAAGAATATGCAGGAAAGTCATTATGGCTTTAGTTCCCTTATTAGTAATTTTACCCGTTTAGTCCTCACAATATATTAAAAGGTAATGTTTCGTACCCTTAAAAAGGCAGCGAAAAATTGATTGATAGAATAATTAAAAACCAAGGAGTTTTTTAGAAGAACATTTTATTTGTGAAGGTATTTAAAGTCAATAAAATAATCTTTTTCAAAAAAGGAAAACACACAAGTGAAACTCTCCTATCCAACAACAAAAAAATTGTCCAACTATCTGAATTAGAACCGAAATCTTGCGAAAACATACATAAAAAATAATAATAATAATAGTCGAATTGATAACCTCTCTCCTTGTCGCGCGATTTTAATTTAAAGTTTCTGGCGGTCTTATTTGGAGTTTTAGTTGGCGCGATTTTAATTTAAAGTTTCTGGCGGTCTTATTTGGAGTTTTAGTTGGCGCGCTGTTCAGTCGGTTAAACATGAGTTTATTTGATTTATTATAAAAATAATCTTTCTAAAAAAAAGGAAAACGGACTTTTAAGAAAAATGCGCTAAAAAGTACAATATAATGTTTAAGTTTACGAACGCATTGAAAAAATTGAATTATTTAATGTCAATTTTTTACTTATTACAACTTTTTGAAATCGGCACCAAAATTTAGGTATGATTGTTGTAAACTGGCACCAACTACAAAAAGATGTAATAAGAATAAACATGACATTAAATAATTCAATTTTTTCAATGCGTTCGTAAAATTAAAAATTATTTTTTACTTTTTAGCGAATTTTTATTAAAAGTCCGTTTTCCTTTTTTTTTTTAGAAAGATTATTTTATTTCTCCCTTTTTAGTTTTTAATTTAGCAGAGGGCTTCGTCCCCTATTATTATTCACCAAGAAATTCAAGTAGCAACTTGTGCTCAAGAATGTATATTGTAAAACAATCCCTATCCATACCAATAAATGCCGGTTAAACGAAATGTCATTGTTGTAAAACTTCTGCTAAACAATGAAAATATTTTTTAATCGGATAAATTGTTTAAAAAAACTCCGGTTAATCGACATTTCTGGATATATAACAGCCGGATAACCGATTATTTTTTTTGCAGATTTTGCCTAAGTGGATTTTTCTCTATCCAACAAAAAAATAATTTTCGAAATCGGACAATGTTTTTTTTAAACGGTCCGGTTAATTGAGAATTCCGGACAGCTAAATGGCGGAAGACCGGATATTTTTTTTCGAAACATCCAACAAAAAACATTTCCAAATATCTCAATTAGAACCGAAATCTTACGCGAACATACATAATTTTAAAAAAATACCCAACAGTCGCATTGATAGCCTCTTTTATTGACGCGCGATGTGTCGGTTTTAATTTAAAGTTCCTGACGGTTTAATTCTAAAGTTTTGTTGGGCACGCTGGGCAATCGGTTAAAAAAGAAAAAGAAATCGGAAAAAATGTCAGTTGACGGGTTTCTGAAATAAACGATTCACTTCCCTCTATCCCCCCCCCCCGAAATAAACGATTCACTTCCCTCTATCCCCCCCCCCCCCCCCCTCTAACAACCTGTGCAAACACAGAGCGTTGAATCACCTGCTAAAAATGGAATCATTTCGACCACATAAAAATCCGTTCCGCAAAGCACGCTTCAGGTAGTCGCGACTTTCCCCTCCCTATTTCTAGAAACAAAAACTCATTGAGCGAAACAAGAGATGCAGGTGTCTCCATTATCTTGTTCAAAGTAGACAGCGGCTCTCAAGCAAGGTGTGAAATGGGTAGAAAAACGTGCCTCTTCCTATTCTTTCAATCAATGAACCTTAAGTAAAACTATACCGAGTCGGTATAGCTGCAATATGGCCGCTGCGCATGCGCCGTTCAATCCATCGTAGCCATAGGCGTAGGAAGTAGGGGGGCTGGGGGGGCTCGAGCCCCCCCAGGAATTATTTTGAAGGGGCTCAGCCCCCCCCCCCCTAATATTATACTATTTTTTTTTAAATACTTAAAAAACAAATTGTAGAAATAGAGAATTCCTACAAAGAGGCATTCGAAAGGAAGCGTCCCTTATTTATTCTAAACGTGCTTTAAAGTGGGGGAATTTGCTTTGAAACCTACAACGCTAAAGCTTTAAAGAGTAATTTTAAGAATAATGTAAAAAATACGCTTTTAAATAAAAAAAATATTATTTGTGGACATTTCATAAATTATAATCGTATATCCCGTAATTTATTCCCTTTCAAATAATAAACCATCAGATTCATGCACTTTTTTCTAAACTGCTTATATAGTTGAAATTTCTTCTTTTAGAAAATTAAGATTTTGTTAAAGAAAGTTAAATAGAGACGAATTCCTCAAATCTGAAAAAATTCATATTTTAGCGTACAATACGAACACTTGTTTGTAAAAATTTAAAACATTGATTGTTTTTTAATTGTTTAATAGCTCGCAACTCCGTACTATTTTATATTGTATAACAATATATTAAAAAAAAAAATTCAGCCCCCCCCCCCTGAAAAAAAGAAGTTCCTACGCCACTGATCGTAGCGCCGCTCATAGTTTTGATGTTAGTATTGTAGCTCTGTGCTATTGGCTGTCCCCCGGAATCGAACCCGGGACATTATGCACGCTTCACCGAGATATTCTATCGATCAGACAAAACCAATTACTCGAGCCCAAGTGCGTCACTATAGTGATGTAGTAATTAAAACATTATGCGGAGAAGAGGGGATTAAGGGGGTCCGATACCCAAAATTCGCAAAAAAAGTCATTTTTTTTTTATATTTAAAAAATAATATTCAAACTTATCTTAATAACTCACTAAAAACTGCTTCAAAAAATTCATATGACTTTTTTAGTTATGAATGTTTTAATGATGTGTTCCTATAACATAGTTGTATCATATGTAAACTTTAAAAGCAAATATCTCTGTTCGTGGTTTTGAAATTTAATGAACACTAAAAATGCTAAGGCTTTTTTACTATTATACTTAAAATCATAATTTTTGTGTGTATAGCAAGATAAATATATTTTAAATAGATGTATGCATTCAGATTTCCTATTTTTACCATATTTTTTTTTTTTAAAACCACTTAAAATGAAATTTTATTTTTTTTCGTCAATTTTTTTTCCAAAATTTCTAATATATTTTATTTTTTTAAAGTGATGTATCTGAATCAAAATTTGAATGCATACATCTATTTACATATTATTCAAGATCTTAAATAAAAAAAATTGCTTCAAAATATTGAAAAACAAAAAAGGAGTAGGAATTTTAAAATTGTTAAAAAATTTATTAAAATTTTAATTTAAAAATAAATGTGCAATTTAAAAAAAAAATTGAGCGTCTTAAAATGGTTTTTTATGCATATTTAGAAAGAGAAAAAAAATTGGATTGTACAAGTATAAAAATAAAGAAAAAAATGTCGAAGGTATCGGACCCCCTTAACTAATTCCATATCCAAAATATTATTTACCAATATGAAGAAAATTAGGGCTAATCTGCACTTATGCAAATTAGTAATTATCCATTAATTACCTATTTAATTGATTTTTTTTAATAAATTAGCAATTTTGTTATTATTTTTGAATATTAGAAATAACGTAATTTGTGTCTAAAATTTATATTTGGGATATCGGTAGAAAATGGTAACATGATATCCTATAAAAGGGAGGGGAGGGGGGGGGGAGGAGTACCACAGAGCTCTCAGTGAGGCGGACAGGGAAATGAAAAAGAGCAACCGTGAAGCGTATCACATGGGTGCAGCTAAGCAAGTTGCTGTTTGTAATGTGGTAGTAGAAGTTGTGTTCACGCCGTGCACCAACGTTGCTTTTGGCTGTCGGTCAGAATCAAACCCGCCAACAGGCCCGTCGATACCCCCCCCCCCCTACTTCTAGGAATTTCGAGTTTTAAAAATAACTGATCTGGGAAAACTTATGCTTGAAAAAAATTAATATTACTAGCAAATAAAACGAGGGAAGATTAGAAATTACCCAACTTGTAAGATTAAACTTAAGTTAGATCTCAGAACGAACACTCCATTGGCACATGCGTGCAAGAAATCAATACTTTCGAGAGAACTGTTTAATATTACCTAAACTATAAAGTAAGTTTAAAAAAAAAGTGTCGATAAGTTGGAACTGGGAATTTTCAGCACTGTTGAGTTGGGAATTAAAATTCGTTAAGCATGGAAATTTCTTTTATCAATTCCACCGTGACAATAGATAATGGCAATGATAACTGTTGCTGTTTCGATATTCATTTGCCAACGAATTCCTTCCTGTTTACTTAAATGAAAATCAATTTTTCAAATTTTTTTTTTAGTTAAAAGTTTAGGTTCATTTAAGTATAATTCATATAGGCTTCTTGCATTAAATTCACAATTAATGTAAAGTTTTCTGTCAGTAGCTAGTATTAATTAAACACAAATATGATACAAATTAATTATTTTCAACATTGATAATTTATTGCATATACGTAAAATATACCCAAGGCGTGTCAACAATCTAAGAAACTAATCGAAAAATAATAATTTTCGCACGACCCCGTGGGGCATGCATGGTTTAGGGGCTGTGAAACATCGCCATTACAATGTCAGTGTCGTTCGACGCCGTGAAATATTGGCGCAAAGGGAAAATAATCCGTTTACACCATGACATTATTTAAACGACAAAGGAACCTAATGAACCAGAGCGAACTGTAAGTCGTAAATCGTGTATCAATTATCCATCTTGGCGAAAAATTGGGATGAGGTTGACGCTGAAACACATTTGGCGGTTTATCGTGGTGAATGGCGAAAAATTACATATTTTAAGAATTTACATGGCGAGTTATATTTTCTTTTAATTTATATATTTATTTAAAATATTACATTTTAGACGATCTACAAATAAACACAATTACTAAATCCTGATATTGGAATTGGTCGCAATAACGTCGCATTACAGCTTACACTGGGCTATTTGCGAAATAATTGGATTGGAATATCGGAAATTAGCTAGGGGGTAGCTATCGCGGATCATTCTAAATAAAGTAGGGAAGTTAGATTAAAAACGGTTTTTACAATCATCGAAAATTACTTGTACACATCTCATATAGGGGTGTTTAAGACATTTTTGGGACACAAGCAAACATGATTTTGGCGCCCCAATTTGAAAAAATAATTTTTTAAGGTAATTTTGTAATATGGATTTTACTTTTTAATGGGAATTTTCAAACTTTGTCAAAAATACTTGGCCCCCTTATCCTTTATTTTAACCCAAAACTTTAATTCTCTGCCATTTTTTTTTTTAAATATTTTTAACTCACCGAAAAGCGCGATAAAAAAAACCGATAGAGCACCACAAAGGAAAGAGGTTATCAATTCAATTCACTTAATTATTTCTAATGTATATTCGCACGAAATTTCTGTTTTCATTCGATTTTTTTTTTTTTTTTTGATAGAGGATGTTTTACGTCGACACCTTTTGAAAAATATATCCATTTAACTATCCTGAATTCTCCATTAACCGGATCAATAGGAAAAAATATTGTATGATTTATATATATTTTTTTTGTTAAATATAGAAAAATCCACTTTTTGTAATTTTTTTTTTCAAAATTGGCTATCTAGCTGTTATATATCCGGAAATATCGATTAACCAGATTTATTTATTTACAATTTCTCAGATTTCAAAATAGTTTCATTGTTGGATATACGGATTGTACAATAATGACATTTTGTCCACCCGTCAATTTATGTGTTATTTTACAATATATACATTGTTAATACAATGTAGTTTTATTTACCCGGTATTTTATTAAACTGGATCCGGGACGAGGAAAAATGTGAGCAACATATTGAATTTCTTGGTGAATAATAGCAAGGGGCAAAGCCCTCAGCAATATTAAAAACTAAAACGGGAAACCGACTTTAAGAAAAATGCGCTAAAAAGTAATAAATATTTTTTTATTTTACGAACAAGTTGAAAAAAAAATTATTTATAGGAATTTTATACTTAATGCAAATTTTTTAAGTTAGTGCCAATTTACAAAAAAACATACCTCGGCGCCGATTTCATAAAAGTTGCAATAAGTACAAAATTGATCTGAAATAATTCAATTTTTTCATCTTGTTTGTAAAATCAAAAAATATTTTTTTACTTTTTAGTGTATTTTTCATATAGTTTTTTTTTGGTAAAAGATTACTTTATTGCGGCATACGTTCTTTCCGTTACTGGCGGTTACAAAACCGAATTTTTTCGGAAAGGTAAACAACCTCATAAAATCCATAAAACTTACAACGTATTCGCACAACTGTGTACAAAACGACGTCAACCCGAAAGTTAATACACATACAAGTAAGCAGGATGCATCATTAACAAATTCAGCCATCTCGGTGTTCCTTAAGGCGATTTCTTAATTGCTGATTTGGCAACCATGGTCGGAACAAAGTAAACGGATCAGGTAATTGGGGTGCTGGAAAGTGGGTGGAAGCATCTGTTTAACTACACTAACAATTAAAAGGGCGAAAATGAAAAGAACGTTTATTGTAAGAGTAAATGGAGATCCACTTAATAATTCAGTTACACATAAAGATAATTGAAGCAATTCTAATACAGTGTCCCATTACTTTTGTTGCGAACACTCTTTCAGGAGTGTGGTACTTTGTTTTGAACCTTTTGTAGAGAGAGGAGTGCCTGTGAATTAAGTGAGGGTGTTTTAAAGATGTGTGATTTGGAAATTAAATTATCTTAGATAAAGTCCATGTTTAATAAATATAACATATTAATTAGCAGATCTACACACTGAAAGATTTTTTTAACGTTTTTCATGAACATGAAAAATAATTCAATTCTGGTTTAAATATATAGGAATTAAGGTAAAGAAGAAAGTATTAAAAATAGAGTGCCCATGCACAAAACGTTATTTATTTTATAGTAAAAAGCTGTTCAAGTCTTCTAAACAAAGCGACCTGAGAAACTTAAAATAGTTGTTCAGAAGAAGATTTTCCACATTATTTGATGTCGATTGTTTACATGGAAAATGAGTTATTACAACTCAATTTATCTTACTTCCCATTCTTTCGGCACACTTTTTTAACATTTCTTCAGTTTACAACTTCTTCACGTCACCCTGGTGGTATTACAGCGAATAAAGCATTAGGCTGCGATCCTTGAGGACCTGGGTTCGATTCTCGGCAAGTCGTAGTTGTAATTGTCGATATTTATTGAAAGTGATTTATGGACAGTCTATGTAGGCAAGCAACTGCTCTTTTTTATTCATTTTTACCCATTGTACTCATTTTTGAGTACATGTCTTTTTCAAAATTGAAACTTATGTGTTCGGAGCCACGATAAGCATCGAATGTACTCAAAAATTAGTACATTTTACTAATTTTTGAATATCTGTTTCTAACAGTGCAACGCAAAAGCACGTTTTGGTGTGAAATCGAATTATAAAATCTGACAAGCGAATTGGATTCTTCGACGCAGAGTTGTTATAGCAGACCATTACACAAACTACGTTAACACTTTAAAATGGGAAGCATAGAACCGTCTCCATTTTCGCAAATGAACTTGACAAATTAAACGTAGAAAACACAAAAGACGAAATGGAATTATCTTCCAACTGCAAACAAATCGTCGAAGCCGTTGTGCAATCAATGGGAAACGACAATCAAATGAAACCCTTAGAACTTGGATATAAATTAAATTAGAAGGATTGGCGTTCCACTCTGCAAATTGATTTATTTCATTAGATTCGGACTTTCATTTATAAAAGGCAAGTATGTATTGTCACATACTGGGAAGGATGTGAAAGTCCTTATTATGGAGCGATTTCACATTAGACCTTGATCAGGATTGCCCAAGTATCTGTGTATATGGCACAAGAATCATTGTTCAAAGATAAGCCAAAATTAAAATATTACTTCATCCTCGTACACATGTTAAAGCAATAACAAAATAGTTTAAAATAAATGGTACAACTTCACTTTCAAACTTAACGGTATGGGAGATATTAGGATAATTTTTTTATCGGAAAAATTATATTTTACCACACTGTTAAAAAATAGGTGCTCAAAATAAGAAAAAATTACACGTTTGTGATTACATTCGATGCTCATCATAGCTCTGAATACATGTTTCATTTTTGAAAAAAACATGAGCTCGAAAATGAGTACAATGATAAAAAATGAATAAAATAGAGCAGTTGCTTGCCTTCATAAATTACTTTTAATAAATATCAACAATTACAACCAAGACTTACCACCGGAAATCGAACTCATATCCTCAGGCACGCAGTCCAGGGCCTTATCCGCTGACTACCAGAGCGATGTGAAGAAATTATAAACAAAAGAATCGTTAAAAAGGTGTGCAAAAAGAATGGGAAGTAAGGTCATTGAGTTGTAATAACTTGGTTTCCATTTAAGCAATCAACATCAAATGATGTAGAAAACCATCTTCTCAACAACTATTTTAAGTTTGGCATGTCGCTTTGTTAAGATGGCTTGAACAGAAGCTAATATTA